>WOXC01008884.1:0-42500 GCA_011680675.1 Gymnobelideus leadbeateri | reverse complement strand
TGAAGTTCAAGGATTCAGGGATTCAGTATGAAATATGAATAGGATAAATTCAGTATGCTAATAGCTGACTTGCCTTCTTTTCCAACAATACTCACCCACTTAATCAATAAACATTTACTGAAAGCCTGCTATGTTCCAGGTGCTGTGCCAAGTGCTACTAATCCTCTGTACAACTCATCCATTATGCAACTTCTCTCTACAAGTCATGGTTGTCAGTATGCTGAAAGCCATTTAAACCCACTCTGTCCAACTACTCGATGGGCCACTTCCACTTTGCCTCCGACAAGATACTGATATTTTGTGGTCCACACCTTTGAATAATCATCTTCCTCCATTTGCCCACCTACCTTCCCCTTCCCTCCCCACCTTCAGAACCACAGACATATCCAAATCCAAACACATTCCTTATCTGAGATGGAATATGCTGTGGGGGGATCAGGAAAGAAGCTGGTATCTCCAGCAATGGAAGGGAGTAAGGTGCACGAATATTGGAAAGATAAGAACAACCCTGGTTCTGGCTGGCTTTCAAAGCCAGACAATTTTCTATTTGATCTTTTAGGCGATAGGGGGCCTCTGGAATTTGTTGAGTAGTGAGTGTGATATGGCTAGAATAACACTTTTGGCAGCAGAGTCAGGGATGGACTGGAGGAGGGAGAAATCGGGCAGGGAGACCAATTAGGAAGGGATTAGGGTGGTCAGGGGCTTACACCAATGTGGCAGTGATGGGAGTGGAGAGAAGGGAATGGAGAGGAGGGATAAAGGTAGAAATACCAAGGCTTGGCAACAGACTGGATGTGAGGAAGGAGTGTGAGGGAGGAGTGACGGTGAGGTTGGGACTCAAGGGTGACTGGGAGGAAGGTGTTTTTCTCAACAGTAACAAGGAGGTTTAGAAGAGGGTCAGATGATGGTGATGGTGGGGACATAGGGGTTAGAATCTCTTATTTCCTTCAAGACTCATCTCAAATACTACCTTCTACCCAAAGCCTTTCCTGCTCCTCTTCTGCCCCCCTCCCCCAAGCCCTTCACCACAGAGTGCTTTGCTTCCGTTCTGTAAATGCCTATGTGTGTATCAGCTGTCTCCTCAGTAGACTCTAAGTTCCTTGAAGGCAGGGACTTTTTTCCACTTTTGTCTCTGTATTGCCAGGACTTGGCCCATAGTAAACACTGGGATCATAGAAGGGCAGCCAAGGGCAGACAGAATTCCAACTCCATGCCTTTGCCTACAGATCTCTGAAGGTGTTTAACTGTTAATGTTTATTGAATTTCTGAAACAAAGGAAACTTTTGAAGTCATCTTCAACTGCTGATGGAATATTTTCTGGTTCATTCTCTGTGATTCCCTCCAACACAGGTAGCACTCCAGGAAACAGAAGGTGAAGCTTACAACGCTTTTGTTGCTGTCCAGACCTGGGCTATTTGGCTCACAGGAAATGTGAGATCAAGCCCTTGAACCTGAGTGGGAGATGGAATTATTCTTGATGCAGAGGAAGTTGTGGACAAGAGGGAATAATTGCTTTTGTTCTCTCTGAGCCCGCTTTTCTTAGAATCAGGGAATGGAACACCCTTCTGATATGCTGACGGAACCTCAGTGCTCCCCATACTGCCGAAGGATGGGAAGGTCACAAGTTCCATTCCTCAGCAATTGAGGTGAGCCCACTTAGAGCTTTGGGGACCCAGCTTCCTTTTGGCAGCCATTCAGGCTGACAAACTACTGCCATGTTTTTGTTTAGGACAGGAAGTGCTAGACATGTTCTTAGTGAAAAGCTAGACTCAATGCCTTTCATTATTTCACATCCCATTCTCTGAACTGGGGCATGGCATTATAGGGGAGGAAGGTGTCTCTGAGTCATGTTTTCTGCTTCACAAAGAGACCAGTTTCTTGATGGAAATGAAAGGAACAACGTGTGTGAAAATACAATGTGGGGCCATGGAAATTGGGCTCTATTTTCAGCTCTGCAACTTTCTACTGAAGGCCACCGGGTAGAGCTTGACATGAGCTCTCTGGGCCTAATTTTTTATTTTGGGCATTTCAGACTTGATGCTCTGCAGTCATCTCAAACTCAATAGGGTAAAAAATAAATCCTCCCTGATCCTGAACATTGCTATTACTCTCAAGGGCACCATCATCCTTCCAAGCTGCCAAGCATTGTTCACAGCTATTCGCAGTCTTCTCTCCGCGCGCACACACACACACACACACACACACACACACACACACACGCACACACACACACACACGCACACGCGCACACACACGCACACAACACAACGCACACACACGCACACAACACAACGCACACACACGCACACGCACACGCGCACACACACGCACACAACACACACACGCACACAACACAACGCACACGCACACACACGCGCGCACACACACGCACACGCACATGCACACACACGCACACACGCACACGCACACACACACACGCACACGCACACACACACACACGCACACGCACACACACGCACACGCACATGCACACACGCTCGCCACATGTTTGAACTATTTAAATGGCCTCCTCATTGATCTTCCTGATTCAAGACTCTCCTCTCCAATCCATTCTCTACATGTTTACTAAAGTTATTTTCCCCAAATTGCAGGTATGACCACTCCATACACTCCAGTGGCTTTTTACTGCCTCTGGGATAAAGTAAGAATTCTTCTGGCATTTAAAGCCTTTCATACTTACCTTTCTAGTCTTATGAAACATTACCTCTCTTTACATACTCTATGATTCCATCAAAGTAGACTATTGGCTATTTCTCTTAAATTACATCTCCCATCTCTGTGCTTGCACACTGGCTGTGCCCAGTGGCTGCAATACTTACCCATCTTACCTTGAACTCTTAGAATTTCCAGTCTCCTTCAAGACAGTCCAAGTGACATGTTCTACATGAGGACTTTCTTGTCAATAAGCAGTTATTAATTTCTTAGGGAAACAGAACAGGAATGAAATAATCCCTACTTGTAAGGAGCTTCTCTTCCAAGGGGGAAAATAAGAAGTATCTATATAAATATATACAACATAAAAATAAAGTGCACAGATACAATAGCATCCAATGTAGTTAAGTCCAGATCTCTACAAGGCAATCTGAGGAGCACCCTCTCCCCCAGTCACCTTCTATCTATTTTGTACATTCCTGTGTGGGTACATGCCTTATACCCTGATAGAATATATGCTCCTTGAGGGCAGGGATTGTTTCACTTTGTTTCTGTGTATTCCCAACATATTGCACAATGCTTGGCACAAAATAAGTGCTTGCTGATTTCTCGTTGATTGCTTGATGACTGACCTGTCAGTCAGACTTCTGAAGTTCTTTAGAATATTAAATCCATAAGGACAGTGATTAACCCTTCAAGTAGCCAATCCAATCTAAAAAAGATTTATTAGGTATCTACTCTGGTCCATGCACTCTTAGGCATTGGGGATACAAGGACAAAAATGAAACAGGTTCTGCCTTCTAGGAGCTTCCATTCTTCTGGAAGGTACAATACTTATACAAAGCAAGTTTAGCATAAGGAAAAACAAGAAGGGTGCATTAGAAACTAGAAGGAAACATCAGGGAGGTGGCCCCTGAGCTGATACTTGAGGTAAAACAGGCACTTTGAGAGGTGGAGAAAGATGAGAAGGGACAACCTTCTAGGCAGAGAAGATGGCCTCTTGTAAGGCACAGAGGCTCAATGGCAAATGGCTGTATCTATACACATATTTGTGACTGTCCATTATGGATAATTGCAAAATTCTTGAAGGAGGAGAGGTATGGATGCCAAGATATTAGGGGGTGAGAAAAATGGGGATAATGGCAATTGGCTTGGATACCTGAGAGGTATCTTGTGAGAACAGATTATTAGCTTCGTGGACGTGTTCTCTATTTCAATGGTGACATTATTGTGGAAAAGAGGAGAAAGTCTAGGTAGGTGCTTCTTGGAGGGCATTTGATCCATCATCAGTGCTATATGGATTGGGGTTGGAATGGGATTCAGTCTGGGGTAAAAGGCTGGCATCTATTGCTGAAGCTTTTCTTTTTTATGGAAGCATCGGAGTTTATGGAATGAGGGTGGGAGTGTGCCACATTGTCACATTTGAGCTTTAGAAAATCTCTTTGGTAACAATGTGAAGGATAAATTGGAATGTGGAGAGACTGGAAGTAGAGTGACCCATTAGAAGGTCATTTTATTGAGTAACAGAAGCCACTGAATGATTTAAGTGGGGACAAAACAGATACTGATATATTGTTTAGTGAAGCACCCATAAAATCTTAGGACTGTAAAGGATCTCAGATGTCATTTATTCATTCAATAAATATTATTAAACTTCAACTCAGTGCTAGTCTAAGTGCTGGGTTCTGGGGATTCAAAGACTAATAAAATAGTTCTTGCCCCCCTGTAACATACCTAAGTGGTTACTCAGTCTCAACTTTAGGATCCCTGTAGTAGGGAGGATTAATTTACTATCTCCTGAGGCAGCCCATCTATTCCAGCCTTTCTTTATGCCATTCCTATTCTCTTGTGACAGCATGAAAAATGTGCCATGGATGGCAAGCATTCTAGCAAATAAAGTATGACAGTCACCTCGTTGGTATGGATTTGGGGGCCCTGAGAGAGTCTCCACCAACCTGCCTGGGTCCCTGAAGTGTCATAATTGTCCATCAGCAGGTCCTATCCATAATTCACAATCCTAACTGGCATCCATACAATGTTTTAAAAATTTCAGTGTTCTACACGTATTCTCTCCCTTAGGTTTCACATTAACTTTTTGAGGTACTGGCTATGGGAATTATTGCTCCCCTTTTATAGATGTGGCAACTGAGGATGAGGGAGGCTGTGACTTATTTCAAGTCATACAGCTGGTAAGTAGTAGAGACTCAATGCCAAGTCTTTTGACTACAAGCCCAGCATTCTGCACACTACATACAGTGCTGCTTTTCTCAGACTGAAGTTCTTATTGACAAACTCGGTGGGCTAGTTTAGGAATGGGGAACTTGTGGCCTCAAGGCCACACATGGCCTTCTAGGCCCTTGGGTATGGCCATTTGACTGAGTCCAAGTTTTACAGAACAAATCCTTTTATTAAGGGGATTTGTTCTTTGAAGTTTGAATTCAGTCAAAGGGCCACACACTACTCATTCACCTTCATGTCATATTCTGGACAAGAGGCATTCTTCATCCACTTGGTTTTTCCTGTGTGGATAGTAAGGCTGACTTCTTTTTTATAGTATAACACTAGCTAGTATTGGAATGGTGATTTAAGGTTTACAAAGACCTTTACAGATATTCTCCGTTGTTATTTTCACAACAACTTGGTGGTGTAGGTGTTATCTTCATTTTATAGAGGGGAAACTGAGGCTCAAAGAGCTTAAGGGATGTGCGTGAGTAGCTGTGTATTTCAGTTAGGAAGCTCCAAATGTTCCAAGGATTAGTGCAATGATAACAATGACATCCACAAATGGGCAAACTTCACTTTCCACTAGCAGCACCTCCTTCGTACTCTGTGAAAAACCTTCTCTGTGACAGTTAACGAGCATTTATGCCCCCATTTTATGTTTCCTTTGATACCGATGATGAGTTGAGTTTTATTTTGTACCCTTCAACCAGGGAGTTTATGACTCCCAAATTGTTGTCTATTGTAGAAAATAGCACGTGCAAGTCTGCTTGCTTTCCTCTAACACTTTCATCCACAATATTTGCAATACATGTGTAGATAATTCCTCTAAAGATTTTATTCAGATGAAAAAAAAGTAGGTTTGTGGATTAGTAGTAATTTATGTCTTTGGATAACCTTTTGGGGGTAGTGATCTGATTCACTATTTTCTTGAGTCCTTGGATATCTTTTTTGAAGTGTGGTAAAGTGGATAGAACCCCAGTACTGGAGTCAGAAATAGTTGCATAGAAATCTTACTTTAGATAACTCCTAGTTCTGTGGTCTTGAGTAGCCTCTCTGATACTCAGTTTCTTTATCTATAAATTGAAATAATAATAATAGTAGTAGTTAATAACAGTAGTTATTAACAATAATAGTAATAAGACTAGTTATTGCAGAAGGTTGTTGTCAGGATCAAATTAAATTAAGTGTTTTGAAGATTTAAAGTGCTTTGTAAATGGTAGGGGACCCCACCCCTACATACACTCTCTCCCTCCCCCTCATTTCTTCATTCTCATCTTTTTCAACGGAGTCCAGATGGAAAAAAATCTTGGGACAAGTTGCTATCCTCATAGTCTTCTTCTCTTATATTTAATGTTCTATGGACTTTTGCCCAGGTGAATAAAGGCAGTGCTTTTTGGGATCAATTTAAAGCAGTATGCTATCAGCACGTTCTCTGTAGGCTTTCTGAAATCATCTTCAGGATGACTCCTGGAGCAGAGAGGATAATGGGATCGTTATGGACCTCATCTTGTTTCCACATGATTTTGATCTCCTTGGCCAGGTCTCTATATTTTAAAACCCTTTCTCCCTGTGTTACTTGTAGACTATGAGTGTTTGGTATGATGGTATGTATTAAAACTTTGTTCTTAAATTTTTGTGGATCAATATTATATGTGAATGTTGGTGGACAGTAGTTTGGACTGGGGCAATGGTCCAGTTCTAGTACAGTTTATCAGTCAGGTTCTATGGGATGTTTTTTATTTGTAGCATGGCAATGTGTCATCTCTCATTTCATAGTTTCTGATCTTTAATTCTAGCCTTTAAGTCATGTCTTGTTAGGTGTTTGGTAGATGCTAAATTTTTATAGATTTCAGTGATGTGAAGTACAGTTTTTGCCATCATCTTGTCTAATTTACATTGATTGCTAAGCTTATGATCATTAACAATAATCCTTATGCAATTTCTAATGGCAACCACATGATACAAAAATGCCGTCATAAACACATCCATTTCTACAAACTAATCCATATGACTCAGCTATGTGTTCAATGCTTTTTTGTCAATATATTGTAGTTTTAGTTAATGTGGCTGCCACCCATAGAGTGCCTTTTAATTTCACTCTTAGATCTTAGGCATTTTGTTTCAGGGTTCCTGTCAGACCTTCCCAGTTACATTTTAGGGGACATAGAGTCCTGGAAATGCATCACCCTGTCTAGCATTTCCCTGCTTTGCTGTCTTCCTCTCCACTTTTTCCCTCTCCCCACAATGACATGAACTTTGAGGTGGTGTTGGTTTTTTTCTTATTGAATATCAATTTCTTACTTCATGCTTTATCCCCATAATGTCACATATAGAACGTAAATTCTCTATAAACATTTCATCTCATTCAGCAGCTCTTCCTGAGTCTACAGCTGCAGACAAAGGGCTTGAGGAAGAACCAGTTTCCCAGCAAAGCTAAACACTTTATTTAAAAAAAAAAAAACACACACCAAAATGATGTACATTAAATTTTCAAGATAAATGTAAGTTTGGGACCGCTAGGTGGCGCAGTGAGTAGAGCGCCGGCCCTGGAGTCAGAAGGACCTGAGTTCGGATCTGACCTCAGACACTTAATGCACACACAAATAAAAACTTAGCCATGTGGCCTTGGGCAGTTACTTAACCCCAATTGCCCTCCAAAAACAAAAACAAAGAAATAAAAAAAGATAAATGTAAGTAATTAGTGAAGAAAAGGACAAACCTCACAACAGCTTTTGAGTTTAAACCAGGGATCCTTCAATGGTTCACAAACCTGAGGGAATGAAGTAGAGAGCTTTGGGAAAAGAAGGAAGGCACTCGTACGTAAACGTTCTCACCACAGCAGATGCTTTACAATACTGATTAAGCAATTGATGTCTCAGTGCAGTAACTACTGTGGAGTTAGAATGTTATACTCAGACATGAAAAAAGGGAGGAGGAAGGAGACAAAAAGAATTACACTTCAAAAGGCCTTAAATTTTTCAAGAATTAAAATTATTAAAAAATAAAAAGAATGAAAAGAATTTACAGATAAAGAGGGAAAAGGCAACGGAAAGAGGGCATAGTGGAAGTGGTAGGATTACCTTCTTTCTTCAGCAATGAAAAGGCAGAATTTAATTTTTGTAAAATAAATGGAGTTAATACTACATAAAAGGAAATTTACTTAGTTTTTGTCATAAGCAAGTTTGGAAATGGATTAAAATTAGAATATATAATTACTGAATTAAATTGAAATGAATTCAATTAGGGAAATAAAGAAGACAATTCCATGCAGAAAAAGTGAATAATTTAGAAAAAAAATATTTTGAGTGGGAATGGATGGCATTTCCCATAACAACAAAAAGGGTTATTGATTAAGGATTCCCCCCACCCTCCAATCACAATCCAACAATATTCTGCCTACAGGGAACACATGTAATGTCTAAAGATATACACTCATTTAAAAGTCATAGTATGACCTAAAATTTATAAAATTTATTTTTGCTAAAATTATCTCAGGAAAGGGAATAATGACTAGACCCAGAGTTCTGCTATAGGGAGCATACATTGAGGAATTTTCCCTTCTTATTCAGGTTGACACTCTCTCAGTAACTTATAGTCTTAGTGAGCTGCCTAAAGCACTTAGTGGTAATAAGATTTGCCCAAGGTCACATAGCCAGTACATGTCAGATGCAAAACTTGAAGCCAGATTTTCTGGACTCCAAGGCCAGCTCTAGTCACTATGAAATATTGCCTTTCTGGCTCAGGAAAATCCAGTTAAAATAGTAAAGATAACTGACATTTCACATAGTTTGACATGTTTGTGTCTACTTAGAGTTTTACATAAATATTAGCCCCCCAGGGGATAGCACCAGCCATTAGAAGATGGTATTGATTTATGTTACTGTATTTGTGAGTTCTTTATATTTAGCTTTTTCTTGTCCATTAGGAATCAATTACTTGTCATATACCTGATTTACATGGTACAATTACCTCTTTTGTTTCTATCACTTTTGGAGAACTAGACTTGTGAACCACAATCTAATTTATTATAGTTTCTTGGGATGTTGGGATGAGGGATTTAATGTGTTGAGGTGAACGAGAGTGGAAAGTTTAATCGTCCTAATAAAAGTCAGTCAATAAACATTTATTAGACACCTACTATGTGCCAGGAACTGTGCTAAGTCTAGGATACAAAGAAAGGTAAAGGATCATTCCTGCCCTCAAGGAGCTTATAGTCTAATGGAGGTCAAGCTTCCTTAGAACTGACTCCGGACCAGGAACTCTATGACTGGGTTCTGAGTAAAAAGGGTCACACAGTCCTCTGGCCCCTGAGAACTTGGCAGGTGAACCTTGATGAGAGATGCTTTCAAAACTCTGGGTCAGATTCTGAGAACACAAAGATATGCTATGTGTCAGGCACTGAGCTAAGCTCTGGCTACTTCGGAACCTATAGTCTAGCTGCTTCTCTGCCAGCCAAGGACTCTGGGTTTACCTACACCAGGTTTCCAAAGTCAAGGGTTCACCTCAGCCTGACTCAAAGAAAGTCATTTCCTCTTTTGGGTTCTTCGCTTCCTCCTCAGAATTTTACTTAGAAAAATACCTGAAATAAGTCTTAGCTATAGCTTTCATCTAGGTCCCCTTAAAGGTGGATGCAGTCCTCAACCCCCACACAGCTATTTCAAGTACAGTATTGGTATTAGCCATCACAGAAAGTGCAACAGATCCTTGAGGACTCACAGAACAGACACTTAAGTGGTTCCTTACTTTCTCCTGAAAGGTAAACGCCCTTTGGGGGGCTGCTAGACAGGGATTCCTCCTCACAGGGACATGCGCTGATCCAATAACTTGCAACGACAGCAGTGAGAATCGCTAGCCGAGCTCTCCTGGCCCCCCTTGAGATGGTTCGAGTTTGTGCAAGAGCCACTTGGCACTTCCTCTTCCTCCAAGAGTCTCTCTGTTCAGTAAGCCTCACTCTGGGACTGGTGCTTAGCTCCTGAAATCAAGAACTTTCAGTCTCTTAGGAACTCAAACTTGGGAGCCATTGAACTTGGCATCAATCCCTGAGTAAATCACAAGGTTGGGAAAATCCACTCTCAAGGTCTATCCTCTCAGGCAGTGTGCAAACACATGTCCACCTTTGCCATGTGCTTCTGCAAGGACTCCATCAATGTGCTGTCATATGATGGGCATGAAACTGACCCATGGTCAGAATATGAAACAAAAAGGCAGAAGGGAACCAGCTACTCAAAGCCCCAAAAGCTCTTTCTCAGGTTATCTGGGCAGGCATAGATGATGCTTCTCTACATCAATTGTCTCCAAAGACATCTTTGTTATACTTTGTTGTACTTCCATCTGGACATCCAAGACAATGAGAGGGAGGGAGAGAGAAAGGAGGGAGTGGGGAGAGGGAGGGAGAGAGAGGGAGTCCAAAGGAGGGTGACTAAGATGGCCTTGAATCCACACCATAAGGGGACTGGAGAAATGTTTAGCGTGTGTTAGAGAAAATCTAGGGTGATATGTTAGCTATGTCTAAGCATCAGAAGGAATGTTATGTTAGAGAGGAGGAATGATGGGGGAGGTTACTAAGAGTCAATTCAGGATTGATTTCAGTATGAAGTTCCCAACAATGGAGCTGCTCTAATGGGGGATGGGTAGCCTGGAAAGGTAGTGGGTCCTCCCTCATTAGAGGTTTTCAAGCAAAGGCTGGACAACAGCTTGGCTGGTATGTGTTGGGGAGATTCCTTTTGTGAATGAGTTGGACAGGATGGGCACTGACATAGATGCCTTCCAGCTCTTAGATCCCATATGATCTCTAATTGGAGAAACCGACTTGTGAATGTCAGAACAGAATTCTCAGATTTGTACCTTGAAGGGAGCTGGTGATCACTTTATCCACCTACTTCTTTATTTACAGAAGAGGAAATTGAGGCTTGAGAAGAAGGAAGAAAAGAGAAAACCAGGATCTCGGAAACAACCTGGACCCTGACTCCCCACCCAGAGCTGTCCTTGGACCATGGAGATGATGTCAGCTGGGCTTCTGCATGCTTTTGTGTGGAGTAACTGAGTAAGCACAGTGACCCCAGCTTGGGGAGGAACTTTTTCTTCTGGGACATATTTAGACTTCCTTTCTTCCTTGGCTACTGCACAGGCATAGAACGGGGTTTCTGCGTAGTCTGACTGAAGCACTCTCATGACTCAGCCTGGTTTTGCCCAGCTGTCCCCAGCTGTTCCACCCACATCACTAGCTTTCCCCGGGGTGACTCCCACCCCTGGGCTACTGTAAAGGTTTTTTTTTTTTTCCTGGACCTAGAGCACCCTCCCTCCTTTTCTGATTTTCCATTTGGGGGTCTCCTCCTTAAGCCTTCCCTGGTATCTCCCACTTCTCTGGCCCTCCGTGACCTTTGTAGAGTTCCATCCCTCTCCTTAGGTCATTATCACCTTTGGACCATGGTTATCTGTGTATGTATTACATCTCCTCATTAGAATATAAGTCTCTTGGGGGGGGTCTATATTGTTTTCCTCCATTATATTTTTATCACTTGTATTTTGTTTGGACCTGAACTCAGGAAGATCTGAGTTCAAATCCAATCTCAGACCACTTAGATGCATCACCCTGAGCAAGTCACTTAACCTACATTGGCCTCAATTTATTTCAACTGAAAAATGGTGCCTTTCTCCCAAGATGGAGCTGAAGGTGAAGAAGGAAGCCATTGTCTCTCCCACCCCCCCAGACAGAAGCCAAGTCCAAGGCTTTGAAGGCCAAGAAGCTGGTGCTGATGGGTGTCCCTAACCACAAAAAGAAGATCTTAACATCCCTCACCTTCTAGTGACCCAAGACACTAAGACTTCAAAGGCAGCCCAAATACCCTCAGAAAAGTGCCCATTGGAGAAACAAGCTCGATCACTATGCCATCAAGTTTTCTTTGACCGCTGAGTCTGCTATGAAGAAGATTGAGGACAACAACACCCTAGTCTTCATTGTGGATGTTAAGGCCAACAAGCATCAGAGCCAGCAAGCCGTAAAGAAGCTGTATGACATCGACATGGCCAAGGTCAACACACTGATCCAGCCTGATGGAGAGAAGAATGCCTATGTCCAACTTGCTCCAGATTACGATGCTTTAGGTATTGCCAACAAAATTGGAATCATCTAACTTACTGTGTCCAGCTGTGTCCCGTTCCACCTACAATAAGAGGTTTTCCAGAAAAAAAAAATGGGGATAATTATAATGTACTTGACAGGGTTGTTGTGAAGGTCAAGTGAGATAATATTTGTAAAGTGTTTAATATAATACCTCGCACATAGTAGGTGCCACATCGATACTATTGTTATTGTTATTATTAATTAAACAAAATTCAGTGCCCTGCACACAAATGTGAATTGAATTAATGAATGGTATGCCATGAACTATGACTTGCTACCATAACCATGTGACCCTTGGGAAAGTGATTTCACCTGAATGAGCCTAACTTTTCTCATCTGTAAAATGACCATGAGCCCAAGTTGACTTCTATCCCTCTAGTTCATGCCAAGGATGTGGAATCCTCTTTACCTTACAAATCCATCAAGAAATCATTCATCAAACATTTATTAAGCAACTAATATATGCCAAGTACTGAGCTAGATGTTGAGGGTGCAAAGAAAAAAGAAGGGTCCCTGACCTCAGAGAGCTTACATTCTGGCCAAAGAGACAACTTGCAAACATGTGGGTACAAAGAGATACAAGGAAGGGCTTCATGTAGAAGGCTGCTTCCCACTGTGGGCGAATCTTGGAACTTCATATTGATCCCTATTAAGCACTACTTTATTTGATGTGGCCAAATTGTTTTTGGGGGCCTTTGGAACGGCAATTAGGATTAAAGTTAGGGGAAGGCATTTAAGGAATTTGGATTCCTCCTGCCCTTTTTGCAACTTTGTCTACTTTTTTCTTTTTTTTCAACACAACATTTATTAAGCACCTGCCATATAATTATACTTACTGGAGGAAGAAGATGCTGCTAAAAATTACTTGGTTTTTAAATATTATTGATGCTTTTTGCAGTTTTTTTTACACCACATTGAACCTTCTTCCATTATAACAAAAGAAGGAAAACTGAAAAAAAAGATGGTGTCTGACAGCAACAGAAATATTCTGCTCTTGTCATTTCCCACCTTTGCCTTTGATCTGTTTGGGGTATATATGCCTAGCAATGGAATCACTTAGTAAAACCCCAAAAGATTCTACTGGTTCCATTTTAGAAGGAGCTATTTTTGCCTTTTTGCCTTCCTATTCTTCCCCTCCCTTGCAACCACTTCCCCTTGCTTCTTCTACATGAGATAGTTTACCCTACCCTGTCTCTCCCCATCTCCTCTTGCCACTTTCCTCTCTCACCTCATAATTTCATCCCTTGAGTATCCTCCCTTCCCAACAAATTCAACCTATGCCCTCTATCCATATATAACTGTAACCATATACACACACATTCACATATGTATTCATATGACCATACACCCTTCTTCCATTATTTTCATAGTGAGAAAGATTTCATCAGTCACAGTTATTGTCTTTCCATATAGGAATGTAACTAGTTCAACTTTGATAAGTTCCTTTTGATTTCTTTTCCCTGATTACCTTCTCAGGCATCTCTTGCTTCTTGCGTCTGGATGTCAAATTTCTATTCAATTCTGGTTTTTTCCTCAAGAATGCTTGAAAGTCCTCTATTCCACTGAATGACCATATTTTCCCCTGAAACAAAATACTCAGTTTTGCTGGGTAGGTGACCCTTGGGTTCATTCCCAGTTCTTTTGCCCTCTGGAATATCATATTCCATGCCCTTCGATCCCTCAGTGTAGAAGCTGCCAGGTCCTGGGCTATTCTGATTGTGTTTCCACAATATTGAAATTGTTTCTTCCTGGCTGCTTGTAGTATTTTCTCCTTGATCTGGGGATTCTGGAACCTGGCTATAATATTCCTGGGAGTTTTCTTTTTGGGATCTTTTTCAGGAGGTGATCGGTGGATTCTTTCAACCTCTATTTTGCCCTCTGGATCTAAAACATCAGGGCAATTTCCTTGAGAATTTCTTGAAGGGTGATTTCTAGGTTCTTTCTTTGATCATGGCTTTCAGGTAGTCCAATAATTTTTAAATTGTCTCTCCTGGATCTATTTTCCAGGTCAGTGGTTTTTCCCATGAGATATTTCACATTGCCTTCTAATCTTTCATTTGTTTGGATCTGCTTAACAGCATCTTGATTTCTCATAAAGTCATTAGCTTCCATTTGCTCCAGTCTAACTCTGAAGGAATGAATCTCCTCAGTGAACTTTTGAGATTCTTTTTCCATCTGGCAAATTCGACTTTTTAAGGCATTCTTCTCCTCATTGCCCTTTTGGGCCTCCTTTGCCATTTGAGTTAGTCTATTTTTTAAGATGTTGTTTTCCTCAGTCAGGCTGTTGACCCTCATTTCATACTTTTCCTGCATCCTTCTCATTTCTCTTTCCAATTTTTCCTCCACTTCTCTTATTTGATTTTTAAAGTCCTTCTTAAGGTCCTCTATGGCCTGCAACCCGCTCATGTTTTCCCCTGGGGCTTTTGGAGCAGGACTTCTGAACTCACAGTCCTCTTCCCCTATGCTTTGACCCTCTTTGCCCCCAAAGTAGGTGTCTAGGGTTGCATTTTTCTGTTTAATTTGTTTCCTTTGCCTTGGCATGTTGCCACTTAATTACTTGACTTTTGGGCTTGTTGCCACAGTATGGCTTTAAGGCCAGATAGAGGAATTTTCGTCCCGAACGTGTGGGGGGCAACTTCCGTTTCTGGCAAGCTGTAAACCCACCCACAACCTCCACCCTAGATCACAATCCAAATCCAGGGAGGTTAAAGCAAGAGCGATTACCCCCCAAGACTGATCGCTGGATCTCCCTACAGTTCGCAGGCCAGGAGCTGGAGCTGCCTCTGAAAACTACAAAATGGTGTGTCTCCTCAGTGGCTTCTAGCCCCCAGGGGAGGAAGCCGATGCATTCCCCAAATACTGGTCCCAAAGTCCATAGGACACTAACCTCTCACTTTGTCCTAGGCATGTCTATGTTGATAATTCTGGAATTGCCACAGCTGCTGGTTTTCTGGGGTCCCTCCAGCCGGCTGCTGGCCCTGCCACCCTGGGGCTAAAACCCCGACTCAGGCACTCGGCTGTGCTCGGCTCTGTGTGCTGCGCTGCCGGCTCCCAGACTGCTGTGCTGGTCCTTCCTGCAGGGCTGCTGGGCAGTCCTCAGTGGGAGGTTAGCTTCTCTGTGTCGTTCTGTGGGTGCTGGGGCTCCAGAAGTTGTTCAGAGTCCCCTTTTACATAGTTTGGAGGTAATCTGGGGGCAGAGTGGCTTGGACACGCTGTTTCTACTCCGCCATCTTGGCTCCACCCCCGTCTATTTTTTTCTAAAGAAATTCATGGACTTTCAAAACTAGGAATGACTTCAGTGATTATTCCATCCAAGGTCTTCATTTTTCACTTGAGGAAACCAGGCCCAGAGTACCTGACATCCCACAGGGGCCATTCAGATGTTTGGTCTATATGATGCCTATCACCCAGATATCTGTATGATTTAAAAACATCTGATATGAATGTAAAGTCCTCAGGGGCAGGGAATGTTTCATTTTTTTCTTTCTATCTCCAATACTTAACACATAGTAGGCACTTGAAAACGCATGCTGATTTAGTGACAAATTTGTTTGATTAACAATGTTTTCCATGTTTCATCACACAATTAAACTCAATAGTCTGCTAAAGCATGACCATCATTTCCCTAAAGTTACATTCCAAAGGAGACTTATCAACTATGAGCCACTTGGAGATGGCTTCCTGAGGGCATCACAACCATTGAAGTCCACAGAAGGGAAGTCAGAGGAGATGCAATAGGACACCATGGGTGAGGGAGATTTGGCCTGAGTCTGAAACAATGCCTATTTTCTTATGGTTGCTTGGGATGGTTGTCCTCATATATAGAGGATGGAATTATATCTCAGTAAAACAAAGATGCCAAGTGGGGCCCTAACTGGGATTCAAAATTGTGGGACCATGTTCAATGCATACATTCATATTATACATAGATATATTAATCAATAAACATTTATTAAACACCTATTGTATGTCAGGCACTCTGCTAAGTGTTGGGCATATGAAAAGTGGCAAAAGATAGCCCCTGCCCTTAAGGAGCTTACAATTTAATGGAGGAGACAACATGCAAAGGAATAAATTTACAGCAAACTCTATATAGGATAAATAGGAAATTAACAAAGGGAAGGTATTGGAATGCAGAGGACCTTCCTGCAGAATGTGAGATTTTAGTTGGGACTTAAAGGAAGCCGGGGAACTCAGTATATAGGATTGATATATGCACACATTTGTAATCTATATAAATATATGTGTATATATACACAATATGCACATTTGTATAATATGCACATTTAATACGTATATATAGGCACATGATACACATAGGTCTATGTATATGATATACATGTGTGTGCTTGTATGTATATGTATTTGTATATGGATATGGATATGTGTTCCCAGATCACAATCACTGACTCAGACAGGACCTTGGAGAGCACCTAGTCCACCTTGAGTCTGAAGGACAGTCCCCTCTGTCGTACACCTGACAAGTGGTCATCTAGCCTCTGTGTGCAGTCCTCCAGGGAAGGAGAACCTTCTGCTTCCCAGGGTAGTCATTCTACTTTTGAGCAGCGGTAACTATAAGGAAGTCCCTCAAGCTTAAATCTGCCACTTACAACTGATTTAGAGTTGGAAGGGTTATCTAATCTAAGCCCATAATTTTACAGATAAGGAAACTGAGCCTCCTAGAGTTCATAATTGACTAACCCAAGAGCTTCCACATAGGAAATGGTAGAGTCAGACTTGAAACTCAGGCCCACTGTCTCCAAAGACAGAATCCTCTCCTTTGTAGCACCCAGTGCTCCCATTCTCTCCTGGGGGAGCCAAGAAGAGTAAGCCTGATCCCTTTTCTAATGGACAACCCTTCACATACAGCTCTCATGGCCCCTTTCCCCACCAGACTTCTTCTATTTTTGTGGACAAATGTCAGAAGGCTCAGGCTGATGCATTCCTAGAAGATGACTTGAAATACAATGTGGAAAAGTCAACTTTTCACTCATTCTTCCTGGATATCTTGCTTCATGGTCACACTTCCCAGTGGTCACGAAAACAAGCGAAAACACGACTATCCTCCCTCTTTCCCTTTTGGAGAAGTCCAGGTAGTTTTGCAAATAAGACTTAAATGGAATTTCCACTCCTATAGTTTGCATTTTATGCTCTTTCCACAGGGTGAGCATTAATGTTTTCCCTTCTTGTCCCAACCACGCCGTTGAAATCTTGCTTGAAATTTGTGTATCAGGTATAAAATTCACAAGTTTTAGATTGGACTCTATTTGTCTATAGGTATCCTGATCCAGCACACTAGAATGAAAGCTCCTTGAGAACAGGATTGGATTCAGTTTTGCCTTTGTATCCCCAATGCCTAGGAGGTGGTAGATGTTGGTAAGTGCTGGTTGGTTGATTGATTGATTGACAGTATCATTTCTGGTAGCCCCCTCCTTAACCTTGTCAGGTTTCTGGGTGAATCCAAGGGGGTTTTCTTGCCCTTTCCCTGGTGATCTCACCAACCCAGGCCACTTTCCTGACTCCTTCCCAGACCAATGGATTTCCCACCAAGGGGTCTCTACTCTTCTTCATATACAGGGATGGGATAAGACTCAATTATTTTTTTTCACATTGTGATAATCCATGGCCATCAATCATAAAAGTGACTAATCAGGAATGTGAAAAAAAGAAGGGATTGTGAAGAGATTGAAGTTGCTCCAATGGATAACTGAAAAAATTATAAAATTTGTCATTTTAATAATATAGAAAATTTTATTAACAAAAACATGATCAATGTTTTCAGAGGCTTGAACACACACAGAATGAAACTAGGAAAATGAGAAAATAGGATCACTCTTGGGGTGCGGTGGAAAGAGCCTTGCAGATGATGTCAGGGGGCTGTGTTAGGATCTCACCTTGCCACTTATTTCCTTCACTTCTCTGAGCCTCAGTTTCCTGATCAATATAATTATGTGACTGGACTAGATGGCCTCGGAGGTCCCTCCCAGGTCCAGCACTAGGATCCTCTGACACAGCCCTATCTCTCCACTGGAAAAGAAAATGAAATTGAACTAGATGGTGTAAGGTGGTACAGTGTCCTCTGTACTGGACTGGAGACAGGAAGACCTGAGTTCGAATTCAGCCTCAGAAAATTACTGACTGTGTGACCCTTGGCAAGTCACTTAACCCCAATTGTGCTACCTTCCCCCTCCAAAAAGCAAAGCAAAATAAAACAAAAACACCAAATTAATTCAGAAGGGTTTAACAAGAAAACAGAAAGTGTCTTTGCTCAAGTATCAAATTGCATTTAATGGAAAATATTCCTAGACTAAATGACTTGACAACCCATTTTTGCAGCTAGTTAAGTGCATGGAAATGGGGAAAGCCTCATTTTAAATCTGGCTTCAGTCACTTACTAGCTGTGTTACTCTGGGCAAGTCACTTAACCCTATTTGCCTCAGTTTCCTTATCTGCAAAATGAACTGGAGAAGGAAATGGCAAACCATCCCAGGATCTTCACCAAGAAAACCCCAAACAGGGTCAAAAAGGTTGAGCACAACTGAAAGGACTAAGCAACAAAAGTTATTGCTTCTGAGGGAAGTTGAGGAGGTAGCTTTTCTCTGAAAATGAGTCAGGTTCCTACCCTGGCTTATCTGTAATCCCTCCATAGTTCTCTGAAAATAGACAAAAATGATGTAGAAGATACAAGGCTTGGAGCCAGATGTTCTGCTAGTGATTGTCTTCAGCTCCCTCTTCTCCCACCCACCTCTCTTTCCTGGCTGCCTCTGAACAAGCTCGGGTCTCTGCAATCCTAAAAATACCCCTCAACTTCCTCTAGAAAGTTTGCTCCATTAGCTTCCACCCAAACTTTGGATCCTTTCTCCATTAAAGAAGACTACAGCATGACTCATGTTTCCACATCTTCACCTCCTACTTCCTCCTTAACCGTGGTGGTTTGGCCTCCATCTCCACCACGCTACTGATCCAACTTCCTGCATCACGGTTCAATGTGCTTTTCTCAGTTTTCCCCTTCTATTAACCTCTCAGCATTTTGAACTGCAGGATATTGCTTCTTCTCAGATTCTCTCCTTTTTTCTGGCCCTGTGCTCTCCTAGTCCTGCCCCATGTTTTAATAATTCCGCCATCTTCTTCGTGGGCCCTTTTTCTTTCCAGTCCCTTAATGCTGGCATCCAAGGCTCTGTCTGTGGTCCTCTTCTCTCTTTACACTCCATCCTTTGACAGTCTCATGCATTCCCTCATCTTCATTTATTGCTTCCATGTAGATGACTCTCCAAGCTGCATCTCCAGTCTTGACTCTTCCCATAAGCCATAGCTTTTATGTCCAACTCTCTACAGGATGCTGCCACTTAGATGTTCCATTGCAATGCCAAATTCCTATGTCCCAAACCGTATTTATTATCTTTTTTCCCCAAATAGCTTCCTCTTTTTGACTTCATTCTGGCAATATTTGAAAACGTTGGGGCTTACCTTTTCCCTCTCTCTTACCTGCCCTGGCCAAGTCCAGTCTATCTGACCAATGTCTCCCAAACCTTCCTTTATTTTCCCATTTCCATTGGCAACACTGCAGTATGTAGGGACCCTCATTATCCCCAGAGTGCAGGATTGTAAATGTCTCCTAGTAGATCTTTCTGCCTTCAGTCTCTCCCCCTACAATCACTGGCTATTTTCAGATTAATTTTCCTTATTCAGTGATGTGGTCATCTTTCTTCTTCTTGAAAGTTTTCCCTAGCTCTTCATTAACTACTGAATAAAGTAGGAATTCTTTGGCCCCCTCACACTCCCTTTGATAGGTTGTCTTTTCTCATTAGAATATAAGCTCCTCAAGAACAGGGGGTCTTTCTTTTTGTTTACACTCATTTCCTTGGCATGTAGCACAGTGCCTGACACAGTAAGTGCTTAGTGCTTATCCCCTTCCTCCAAATCTTCCTTGAAAACATACTGGGGTGTGGTGTCAGCTACTCTGTGAATTACTAGATATATCCATTTCACAGGGTGATACACCAATTCATAAGAAGATCAATGTTTGACTGATTGTCCACAGCTTTGAGGGCAAAGCTCCTTGGGAAATTGGGGTCAGGGTGGAGAGAACAGCAATATAGTATAAGCAGTCAGAGGACTGGGTTCAAATCCTTCCCCTGATGATTACTGCTTCTGTGACCATAGGCAAGTTGCCTCACTTACTGGCTCCCAGTTACCTCATCTGTAAAATGGGGGTTCAGGCTAGATGGCTTCTCAGCTTCAGATTTATGAGTCTATGTCTGGCTTCCAAGCTTGGATATGTTACTTGTTACCTGTGTATGGCCATCATTTTTCACTGTGGGACTTAGTTTTCTGCTCTGTAAAACAGGATAAGGTGATTCAATTCAATGAGCTTTTGCTAAGTGTTACTACATGCTAGAAACTGTGAATAAAAATAAAGATAAAAAAGTTTAAGATGAAAATTAAGTAGTTCCTGCTCCCAGGGGACTTAAGTAAACAACAGGTATACCTATAGACAAATACAAAGTATTCCCAAAGTAGATGCAGGGTGACTGGGGGTGGGAAAGAAGTAAGAACAGCAGGGGGAGGGGGGAATCAATAAAAACCTGATGCAGAAGATGGCATTTCATCTGAGCTTTGAAGGAAATCAGAGATTCTAAGGTACAGACACGATGAAGGAGGGCATGCCAAGTCTGGGAGATGCTAGACAAAGGTATGGTGATGGGAGATGGCAGGTTGTGCTCCTTTCACTCAGGAGAGACAGAGCCACTCCAGATCATGCTTCATGATCCATCCACAATCACTTGCCACCACATCCTGCCGTCTGCCTTGCACATCACTGCTACGTGGGAAGAATCCAATCAGTGCTGCCATAGTTCACTCCAGGGGCACATCAGTAGTCTTTATGAGGCTTCCATTCCCCTTCCCTGTGACTCCCAGACCAAACTTCCTCTCTGGCCACTACTCCCCACAGCCAGCATCTTCCCCCATTTGGATGCAAGTTCCTTGGGACAGAGACTTTCTTGCTTTTGTGTTTGTATGGTCTATATGGTGCAGAGCCTGATACATGGTGGGAACTTAGACGCCTTTTCATCCATTCTTGTAGAAGAAATGTACCTCTTATTTACCAAAGTTAATCCATCTGTTTGCACCCATGACCCCATCCCCCCAAGTCCTCTAGAACCTTGTTTCAGGATCCCATCTTCCTATATGGCCTTCTCTTAGTTCTTTACACCCGGAACCTCTCATCCCCATGTTTGGACACAGGCTGTCCCAATGTCTGCAATGTGTTCCATTTTCATGTGGCGCCATAGTGCATACAGAGCTGGACTTGGAGTCAGGAAGATGAGTTCAAATCTGGCCTCAAATGCTTACTAGCTGTGTGACTTTAGGCAAGTCACTTAACCTTGTTTGTCTCAGTTCCTTCGTCAATAAAAATGAGCTAGACAAAGAAATGGCAAACCACTCCAGGATCCTTGCCAAGAAAACCCCAAACGGGACCATGAAAAGATGAACTCAGTTTAAAAACAACTGAACCACCACCAGTTCTTATTCCTGAAAAGCCCTTCCCTTGAGCCTTAGTCTAGCCAGAATCTTCCCTCCCTCCCTCCCCAGTTTTGCTTTTAGCTCCTTGGAAGAAGTCGCTGTTCTTAAGACCTCTACTCACTCACTGCCCTTTTCCTCAATCCTCTGTCTGCTCTGCTCTCCTCAGGCACATTCCTGACCTCTCCCATCAATGCTGTTTCTCAGACCTCATCTTTTGTAACCTTTCTGTAGCTCTCCGCTCACTAGAGACTCTGGCCTCTTACATGCTTGCTCAGGGCTCTCCTTCCTCTGCCTCCTCATACTGTGGCTGCCCTTCAGAGGGAAGCCTGCTCTGGGCCCTCCTCTCTTCCCTCTCTCCAGCCTCCCCCAGTCCAGTTGCATTCACTCCCGTGACTTCTGCTCTTCTGCCCTGGATGGGACGAGCCCAGATCATCACGTCCCCTGCCAGCCCCTTCTCTGAGCCTAGGCTGCCTAGAGGACATTGCTCTCCAGTGGCCGAGTCTCATCTGGCTGCTCCCTCTTCTGACTTTAATGTCTCCCTTCACTATTCCCTGGCCACCTCTGTCTGTCACCTTGGGTCTCTCCCTGGGCTCCTTTCCATTGGCCAGGCCCTCTCACCTCTCACCTTCATCCCCTTCCTGCAGTCTCACTGCCAGCACCCAGGAGAGGCTCCCATTTCACCCTCCCAGACCCACATGAGGTCTACCTACCTCTCTCTCCTCTCTGCCAACCAACCAATGGCTCGTATTTATGGTAACACTTTATATAAATACTTCCATAAGAAAACTGTTCTTTTCATTTGGTCCTTTCAACAACCTTGTGAGATTGGACCTATTACTATATTTATGTCACAGATGGGGAAACTAAGGCTGAAAGAGATTAAGGGAATTGCACTGTCAGTGTCTGGAGCAGGATTCAAATTCAGGTTTTTGTGATTCCAGGTTCACAGTGACACTTTACTACTTCTAACTAATAAGCATTTATTAAGTGCCTATTGTATAATAGGTTATACACTGCAGAGGGGATACAAAAACAAAGAAGGAAACAATCCCTCTTCTAAAGGAGCTTCTATTAAAACACAAGAGTAATTTTCCTGATGCACACACTTGGTGCCTCACTCCCGCACTCTGATCTTCTGGGGCTCCCTGTTCCACCTGGCATTCAAGGTTCTTCACACTCAATCTTTGTCCCTGGGCTTTCCCACTTCCATGCCTTTGCTTGCGTTGTTCCTTTTACCCCTTGAATCCCTGTTCATCTTTTAGTCTGATTCCAAAGCCGCTCCCTTTCCAGAGCTCTAGGCTTGGCAATGACCTCCTCCCTCTGACTTTGCCAATTATAGTTTCAGCACTCCAAGGGACTCGATAGACTAATGAGTTCAGATGAGGGGTCTACACGAAGACCCTTTATTTTACAGGCGAGGAAACAGAGGCAAACAGAGTTGAAGTGACTGTCCCAGGGTCAGCTGGTAAGTATCTGAGTCAGGATTTGAATGTATTCTGCTATTCACACTACTACTCACTGTATAGCTCACTAAAATGAATAGATGAGGATACATTTATTAAGCACCAACTGTTTACAAAGCACTCTGTGCTAAGGACTGAGTTCTCTTTTTAGAGAAGAGTCTGGGAGGTCACATTTTAGTGGCAGCAGCAGAGCAGATTCATGCTTTCCACTTCCACTTCCATTGGTTTTTGAGGTTGAGCCATGGGATGTAGTCAGGACTTGGGTGGGGAGAATGTTCCTTTCTGCAGGAGCAGGTGGTGGGGCAGGCTGTGGCCCCAGAGGGGTTGCTTCCTAGAATCATCACTGGGCTGGAGGCAAGACTGGGATGTGTGGGGTGCTACCATTCCCAGGGCTCTTGTGCTGATCGCCAACTTTGGGTGGTGGCAGGAGGGTGTAGCCCATCTTCCCTGAGGATGGGAGGTGACCTCACTCAGACTGTTCCCAAGGCTCTGGGGTTCAGGTCCTGGGCTACCTCCATTGGGATCTGAGGAGATACAAGGGTCAAGGTGGTGGTGGTGGTGGTGGGGTGACCTGCCTATCAGGAGCTGCCTCTTGTCTCCCTCAGGGTGACTTAGAAGTCGTCAAGTCCCACAGGTCAAACTCACCATTGCAGCAGCAGATTGACTAAGAAAACCACAAATCAACACTGTCTGTGCTGTGTTGCATTTTCATTTCTTTTGTTGAATGTGCCCCAGTTACATTTAATCCGATTCAGGCAGCATTTGAGACTTTTGGGGGCCTGGAGTTTGACACCTTATTCTAGTCCAAACTCCTCATTTTACAGATGAGAAAACTGAGTCCCAGAGAAGCCCAGGTCACATAGGTAGTAAGTGAAATAAGCAGGATTCAAACCTGGGTGCTGTGAGGTCCAATTTAGTGACCTTCTCACTGGTCATGCTCCCATCTCCTTTGACCTACATCACATCCTGTCCTTCTTCTAGACTTTAAGCTCTATGAGGGCAGGGACTGTATCTTGTCCTAACTTTCAGTCTCTGCTCTGGACATCCAAGGGCTCCTAGGGCTCTGCCCACAGCAGGTACTCCATAAGCATTTGCTCTCCCCAGTCAGTGACCTTGTAGGCTGAGCAGCTGAGAGTTCCCCACCCAGCTCCTCTGGCCAGGGCTTCCTCCTGCAGCAAGATTCCAAACAAAATCCCCTCAAACTGCTGTTTACTGACCCCTGACCCAATGTTCTGCGAAATGTTTGGTTGAGAAAAGGGCTGCTGCTTGTTTTAGACAGTGCTTTAGTGGCTCCTTCTGCAAAGGGCCACGGGCTTCCGCTGCCTGTGGGGCGATGGGGCTCTGGCAGCTGCTGTTACTTCCTCTTCAGTGAGAAGGCAGGACCAGCCAGCAGGACCTGATCCCTGAGTCTCCTAGAGGAGGGGGAGCAAAAGGGGGCTAGCAAGCATTCCCATTGACAAAGCACTTTACAGAAATTTTACAGCTATGTCCCTGCGGGCAAGGCAGAGCAGCTGGCTTTTACCCCAATTTCATAACTGGGGAAACTGAGGCACAGAGTCATTGAATGGCTTGTCCAATGTTGCACAGCTAGTGAGGGATGGAGCTGGGACTCAAACCCAGGCACCCGACTCTAGATCTGACCTTCTTTCCAATGCAGCTGGTGACCTTGCCATTGAGAACTGGAGCAAAAGAGGGACTGTTCTCCACTTGTGGGACTTTGGCCAAGTTGCTTCCTATCTAGGCCTCAGTTTCCTCATCTGTAAGATGAAGGGATTGGACTAGATGACCCAGAGATGATCCTCTGAGGTGCCTTAATCAATGCGGCAGTGGATAGAGCAGGAAGATTCATCTTCCAGAGTTCAAATCTAGCCTCAGACACTGCACCCTGTTTGCCTCAGTTTCCTCACCTGTAAAGTGAAGATCATAACAGTACCTATCTCTTATGGTGAGCATCAAATGAGATATTTGGAAAGTGCCCCGAAGACTTTAAAGTGGAGAGGACAGGCACTAAAAGGGTGGATGTTCTCCAGGTGCAGGTGGCTGAGATAGTGGAGTAGCTGCCAGATCAGGGATGCCAGTAGTAATGAGTCATATGCCCATGGCCTGGAAGGCTCACAAAGCGCCCTCTTGACAAGAGCTGAGCATTGTGTAAGTGCCAGTATTATGATAGTCCCCATTCTACAGATGGGCAAACTGAGACTCACAGGGGCATCCCCAGAGGCTTGCCAGGAGTCAATAGTGGAGCCAGGATGTTTGCTGCTCAATCTTGGGCAAAGCCCAGAACTGCAGGAGTTTCACCAAACGATTTTGAGCCCTGGCGTCTCTCAGCTTGGAGCCCATGGAGCTTTCCATTGTGCAAGCCGGAGGCTGCTCTCTGGCTGTAGCCTGCCTCCTGAGTGCTGCTGGGCTCTCCTGGGGCCTGTAGGGATGCTGTGCCTGATGATTAATCATCACACTGACCAGACCTTGGCCCTTTTCTTTGGCTTCCAGCTACAGGCACTTAACCGGGAAGTTTTTCTAAACCAGTTCAGTCCAGAGGAATCTCATTTCCCTTTGAACTCAGCCCATTTATCTTTCTTTGGCTGCAATCAAGACTCTGCCCTGAGATGCCTCTGATATTTCTCTTGTTGGTTCTTTAACTCTCACATGGTCCTTTCCCTTTTCACACATCTATGTATTGTCTCTCCAGCTGGACTGTAAGTTCCTTGAGGGCAGGGCCTGTGTTTTATATGACTCATTAGAGGCCATTAATAAATATGAATGGCTTAATTTTTTAAAATTTCCTCATGGTCTGTAGCACAGCAGAAAGGGAGTTGGATTAGAGAGGCATCGAGAGTGTGTGTGTGTGTGTGTGTGTGTGTGTGTGTGTGTGTGTGTGTGTGTGTGTGTGTGTGTGATAGAGTGAATAGAACTCTAAGTCTGATGTCAAGAAAACCCTAGTTCAAAACCTGCCTCAACCGCTAAATATTTATGTGACTCCTATTGCCTCCTGGATCAGATATTAATTCCCTTTTGGCTTATAAAGTCCATAAGCTGATCTCTCCGTTCCAATTTCCTTACACGTTAGACCCCCATGCTCCAGTAATCCTGGCCTCCTGGCTGTTCCTTGACCAAGAGCCTCCTTCCTCTCTTGGCTTTGGCCTTCTTCTCTGGCCGTCCCCTGAGACTGGAATGCTCTCCCTCCTCATCCCCCTCTCCTGCTTTCTCCACTGTCCTTCAAGTCTCAGCTCAAGTACCACTTCCAGCAAGACCCCCATCCTGATCATCCTTAAAGCTGGTGCCTTCCCTCTGAGGCTATTGTCACCTTATTCTGTGTATAACTTGTTTTCACACTGTACTTAGCATGTTGTCTCTCCCATTAGACTGTGAGCTCCTTGGGGGCAGGGACTGGTCTTTTCTTTTCTTTATATTCCCAGGCTCAGCACAGAGCCTGGCACATAGTAGGAGCTTAATAAAAACTAGGTGTCTACTTATCCTGGGCAAGTCATTTAACTCCTGGACTCAATTTCCTCATTGGCAAAATGAGGATAATAATAGCACCTACCATAGGCAATAAATACTTAAGCACCTACTATGTGCCAGATACTATGCTAAGTACTGGGGATACAAAAGACAGCATGTACCCTCAAGGAGCTTACAATCTAACCTCCCTCAGTGCAGTAAAGAAGGAATTAAATGACTGCAAAGCACGATATAAAGAGCTTTGGAAATGTCGGCTATCATTAGTTTTTTAATTCAGAGGACCTGGGTTTGAATCCTACTGGTGCGACCTTGGACATTTCACTGAATCTCTCTGGGCCTCAGTTTCTATGTCTGTAAAATGGGGAATTGGAGTAGCTGGCCTCTGAGATGACCTTTAAAGTCCCTTCCAGCACTAATCTGATGCTCTTCATTTGCTGATGGACAAGTTTGAGTGGTGGCTGATACATGTAAAAATTATAAGTGAGTAGCTCTCCAAGACCTATCTTTATCTTGGTGTCTACCACCATAATTAAAATGGTGTTTAATTATGCAAAGAAAATGCATTTAAGCCAACATTCTGCCTTCTGAAAATAGAACATTTCACGGTTTGACAATATTGCTTTGAAAAGCGAATTTTTCCCCATTTCAAATGAATGTATAATCTCTGTAATTAAATCCCCACACCTGTCGCCAGTGTCCCTCCGGCTACAACACGAGACACGATGTTCTGAAGTTTTGCAATGGGGAGAGGGAGAGAGGAGAGAATTCAGTCCAATTTAAGAACTTGAGGCCAGAACATGAGTTTGGATTCTTTTGTCTGGATTCAGGGACTGAAAAACAGCTGTACAGAAAGAGGAGGAATACTTAGCACAAAAATGTTCAAATATCTATAAAGCATGCTGTCATTTGGCTCTTTGGAGAAGTGTCCCAGCTTGTTCATTGCTGCAGTGTCCTGGTGTATCAGAGTGCAGGAGCAGAGAAGGTCACGGATTGGGTACGGAGGAACCATGATGATAATCTAGCTTTTATTTTCCAGATGGAGAAACTGAAGCACAGAAAGTGGTTGCCTAAGGTTGTATAGATTGTAAGTGGCAAAACAAGTTTGTTTAAACCCAGGTCGTTTGGCTCCAAAGTCAGTTCTCTTTCCATTCAACTGGACTTGAAGACATTGGTGTCTTCGCCCATTCAGACCTTCCTCTGATACAGAACTTCCTCATTGCCTCATCATGACATAAAGAGACCCTGAGTACTTGAGGCTACCTTGGTGGGGTCCAAGCTCTGGAAGATCCTACCAAGATGCCCAAATTTTGAGTAGAGTAAGTGAGGACCATTGAAGCCATGTCCTGCTGACTGTTGCTTACTACCCATGGAGGTGAGTGTGGACATTTCCTTTCCCTTCTCTGTCAGCCCGATGGTTGCCCAAAGCCCGGTTGAGGACTCCAGGTAGAGAACAACACCAGTCACTGCATTTTGTCTATTGGAGGGCAGTGATCCTACTAAGTACCTAAGTGCCCAGAGGCACCAAAAATGTTGACTGCCAAGGGATGGTGTTAGAGGGAAGAGGAATGGCAAATGGTGGAGTGTGGAGGAGCTGCAATCTCTATCAAAGGGAGAAGGGCTTGAACTGACTTGTTCTTTCTATTTGTGACCCAATTACCTGGCACCACAGTAATGCACCAGTTGGCAAGGCTCAACCCATGAGCCTCCTCCTACAGGAAGCCTTCCCTGAATCTGCCTGGTGCTAGTGTTCTCCCCCTCCCTAGATGATCTGGTATTTCCTCTCCCTGTAATGTTTCCTACCCCAACAGAAGGTCAGCTCTTCAAGGTCAGGGGCTGTTTTCACTCTTGTCTGTCTCCCTGGCAGTTAGCATTGCACTTGAGGTAGGTGCTTAATAGATGCATATGGAATTCAATTAATATGACCTATAAGGCAATGGGCAGGAAGCAGAGACTTTATCTCTATTGTAAATCTCAGGCTTTGATGAACTGGAGTGTTATCCTTATCCAAAAGGGAATCACCCCCAACTCCAGTGACTCTCAGCAGTTTTCAGTCACCTTGTCAATGGAATGAGGTTCTCCCTCTCTCAAGTGGTATTGCCTGAATAGGTTATTATGTGGATAAAACTGATTTGCCCAAACAAGCACTCAATCTTCCTTCCTTCTTCAAATTGGGGAACTGGGGAGATTTAGCCTGGAGAAGCAGAAGCTTATGGGACACCAGCAAATATTTGATGGGATCTCATAGGGATGAAACTTTCGAACACATAGAAAACTAGATTTACTGTGCTTGGCTTTAGAGACTAGAATTAGTCATGGTGGGTGAAGCTAGAGAGGAGTAGATATGATTTAACATCAGGAGAGACTTCCTAACAAATAGAGTTCTGACAACGCAAGGGGAGACCTTTGCAGGTAGTGAGCTCACCTTAATCAGAGTTCTTTAAGTGGAAGTTGGATCACCTCTGTAGTATTTGTTTTTATTTTTGTTGAGGACTAAATAACACCAATAAACACAAACATTTCAACAGAGAAAGATAAGTAAGGAGAGACTGTGTGTGAAACAATAAGCTCTTTGTTATAAGGTGTTTGGTTTTTTTTTTTATAACTACTTATATACAGCTTTATTTATTTTTTGCAAAAATAAAGTTTAGCATGGTAGTTTCAACATTGCTCAGATTTTTTGTGTCAGAATTTCCTTCTGGCCTCTTCTTTTTATTTTTAGTGATTCATTAAGGCACCCCCCCCCCCCACCTCACTTCTTCCTTCATTTTAATCATCACTATGGCTATCCCCAACTCACACCCTAATACCACCTCCCCATCAAAGAAAAATAAAAGTCTTTCCTTATAACAAACAACTATAGTTATGTTTTTTTGTTTTGCTTTTTGGAGGGCAATTGGGGTTAAGTGACTTGCCTAAGGTCACACAGCTAGTTTTTGTGTTAAGTGTCTGAGGCCGGATTTGAAACTCAGGTCCTCCTGACTCCAGGGCTGGTGCTCTATTTACTGTGCCACCTAGCCACCCCAACAACTATAGTTATATAAAGCAAATTTTTCTGGTGACTGCTTCTGAGAATGTAGCTTTCCTTTGTACCTCTAGTCTTTCCCTTCTCTGCCAAGAGGTGGATGGAGCCCCTTATCTTCAGTTTTCTGACATGATTGGTCAGTGCTTTGGAGATCACAGGATAATAAAAATAGTTATTACCATTTTTAATATGGGGATAATGAAGCCCTGAGAGCTGGAAATGACTTGGCCAAGGTCACAGAATTGGTAAATCCCAGCCAGAGCTGGGATTAAAATTTTCCCCTCCCCCATGTTTGGTCCCCAACTCTGTCTCTCCAGAGCAAAGGCCCTACAACTTCTGTCTGCTTGGTCTTCATAACTGATGCTTGGTTTGTCTGTGGGTATCCTGATTTAACTGACAGCTCAGCTCACTTAATTTCATGCAGATGAAGTAGCAGGCACATTAGTGCTTTCTTTGCAAAGTCTGAAGCTCTTTTAGAAAGTTATGTGTTTCTTTCCAGCCTGTGCCTTCCTGGTACTGCTCAGCAGTTTGGGAGGCTTCTGTATCCTTAGGACAAAGAGGAAATTTGTACCAGCCTTTGAGGCTGTTGCAGGAAATGTCAAGATTCCACTGATCTTCCAAGTAGGCACCAGGCACACCCAGCATACTCCTCATGCCCTTTCAGAAGCAGGATCTGGGACTCAATGTGCTGCCTCTCTTTCAGCCACAGCTTCCAGGGTCAGCTCTCTCTGCCACCAGTCTCTCTGGGGATTTTTGCCATCCTGGAGATAGGATAGTCCTGGGCTATGGCAGGGATCAGGGCACTGAACCAGGAGCTGGAAGGCACTTTAGTGCTAGACCACTTACTTTATGAATAGGGGAAACGGAGGCTCAGAGATGCCAGGGGAGTTGCCTAAAGTCACAGAGATGGTTGGTGGCAGACCCAGGCTTCCAGCTAAGGCCCTCTTCCCACTGGACTTTATTTAAGTGGACTTTATTCAACCCTTCTCCCACTTTGTAGGTGAGGAAACTGAGGCCCACAGAGGTTGGAGGAGTTAGTTACAAAGCAACAGGTCCAAGATTTAAACCCAGGCCAGCCACTCCTGAGGCAGTGCTCTGCCCATGGTATTTCCATCCCCTCTTGCAGGGCCTCATCAGACTCTGAGGCTTCCAAAGCACCTTCCTTGAAGCAACTCTGTTTGTCTGAATCATAATTTCATTTTTTGCATGTCTATTCTGGCCCATAAGAAGCCCATAAAGCATACTTGTTGACTGACTGAACCCTGTGAGGTGGGTAATTCGAGCATTAATGTCAACTGAGGCCAAGAATCTCATAGCTAGTAAGTGTCTAAGGCAGATCTGAACCCAAGCCTCCTGATACAAATGCCTGCCTCTCAGAGGCAGAATTAAAGTGTAATATCCAGATTACTAGAGCCTTGAAAGATTGTAGAGAGATGAGGAGAGGAGAGAGAAACCCATGTTATATTTCTAGTCATGATATGTGCATGTAAGTGGTATTTAAAACAGGAATCATGGAAGCAAAGGTGCTGGAGGGGCCTGAGCAGCCACTTTGACCTACACTCCCACACAGCCAACAAGTGGCCATGCCCCTGTTGGAAGTCCTCCAGGAAAAGGAGCCCACCCTCTCTGCAGGTGCCATTCCATCTGGGGACAGCCCTAGGGACTGGGAAGTTCTTCCTGACCCCCAAGCCTACTTATGCCTCTTTGCTGCTTCCCCTCCTCCCCAGTTCCATTGCCCCAGTTCTGTCCCCTGGAGCCAGGCTGAGCCTTTCCAATGCTTGAAGACCAACTATGACTGTTCCTAAGGTCTCACTGCTCCATACAATGCCTCCATTTCCTTTAGTCTGGACTGGTATGGCACCTAAGTCACCCAGCTCAGTCCTGCCTCCTCCATCCTCCCAGCTGTCGAACTGAGAGGGCAGTTTTGACCCTGTCACACATCCTTCACCCATTTGATGAACTCTGGGCACTCCCTGTCACCTCAAAGATCAAATGGAAAGTTGAGCCTGGCATTCCACGTCCTTCACAGACTTCTTTCCTTCTGCTCTGCAGTCTTATTCAGCCCTGTGTACTCTGGGATCCAGTGATGCTGATGTCTTTGTGGTCCCTTACACAACATTCCACTCAGCACACAGCACCAGCTTGACATATTTCCGTCGACTGTCCCTTGTGCTTGGAATTCTCTCCCTTTTTGCCTCTGTCCCTTGGCTTCCTTACTTCCTGCCAATCTCAGCTCATGTAAACATTCTGTGAGGAAACTTTGGGAATCCCCTTTAGTCATGGTGCCTTTCTCTGAGATTAGCTCCAATCAATCCCATGTATGGTTTGTTTGTTCATAGTCATTGGTGTGTTGTCTCCTGTTAGACCGTGAGCTCCTTGAGGGCAGGCACTGGGTTTTCCCACCTTTCTTTGGTATCCCCAGAACTTTACACAATGCCTGAAACTGTTAGTAGATACCTAATAAATGCTTGATTTGACTAAACCTAACCTAACCTAACCTAACCTAACCTAACCTAACCTAACCTAACCTAACCTAACCTAACCTAACCTAACCTAACCTTAGTGTAACCTAACCTAACCTAACCTAACCTAACCTAACCTAAGCGGAAAAAGTAAGTATTAACTAAACACTAACAACCAAAATGAAACTGTAGCACTCAAATTTGAATACAATGTATCCTCAAAGTCAGGAGGGTCAAGTACACAGGGAAAGGGAAGAAGACAGACAGACAGGCAGACAGACAGACAGATAGAAAGACAAAGTGGAGTAGAGCCCACACTCTGGGCTTGCTCTCAGGAGTCTCCCACATAATCAAAGCTGTCAACCACTGGGTGGGTCCTCCCCAGTGGTGAGTTACATTGAATTGCCCTTCCCAAGAGGATTCTTGATATCTAACCCTTCACAATGTGCCCTGGACACGTTTCTTAAGTGGACCCTCCATGTGTATTTTCTGATCCTTCATCTGTGTCTTACCCCACAGTGATAATATAAACTGTCTTGTGGAAGAGTGCACTCCACGTGAGCGTAAGGAACATCATGTCCCTTTAAGTTAAAATGTTTGAAATCAATGTGTCTCTTGATTAGTTGGTAAATGAATATATCTGTTGGGACTCATGAATTATGATTTTGACTAGTTACTAACTCCTCACATGATGCCTTAAACCTTGGGTAGATTTTCTAGCGGCCCATACATCAGGGGTGAACCAGGGATATTCATGCAGATAACATTTGTAAAGTTCTTTGCAAACATTAAATTCATATATGTATGTATGTGTGCACAATACATGTATATACATATATGCATATTTACAGCTATAGGAATTTATATGTGCACATAAATATACACAGATATTAGCAGAGATGATGAGGATGATGCATCTTGTGTCCTCGATCAATCAATCATTTATCTAAGGTCTAGAAGGAGCTAATACTATTTATAAAAGTGCTTTCACTTATATTTGATTTATATTTTAGGTGTAAAAACAATCATGGCAGAGATCTGGATGCCATTCCTACTTTCCTTCTACCAGGGCTGGTCTGTTCTCAGGAAGTAATCATCCTGTTGTCTTCCTGATGTTCCTCCTTTCCTTTGAGAGCATTTCTAAGGTCATCTCCTCTAGGAAGGCTTCCTTGACCTCAAATTCCCACTAATATTTTTCTTTGAGGAAGTAAAGATAGTGGCTAGAATGGTGGACTTGGAGCCAGAGAGGCCTGGGCTCAAGATTTGCTTCTGGTTCTCCATAGTTGTGTAACCCTGGACAGTTGACTTCTTCATGAGCTCCTAGTACTTCTCTATGACTAAGTTATACGCAGGCTGCTGTCTGCCGTGAGTAGAGGTCCTTCCTCCTAACAATTCTGCTTTGAGTTCTGTTCATCTGTGTACATGCTCTACCCTCCCTAGCATTCTGTAAGCTCTTTGAAGGAAGGCACTGTCTTTTTTTGCCTTTGTCTTCATTTTTGTATCTTCAGCACAGAGCATACAATTAGCAGTGAATAGATGATGAGTGAGTTGAATTGAAATGGCCAATTGCTCTATGGCTAATTTGTAATTAGAAGTGAGCAACAGCTGTGTTTATTTGGATTTAATGAAGTATCCCAGAAGTTTTTATTATTGTAAGAAGCAGTATTCCGGCACACACAAAATCTCTTCATGAATTAAAAAGCCAGCTGTAGCTGAGGAAAGGCAGGTGTCTGTTTCTGATGCTTGGATCCTACACCATCGATGGGAGGGCATGGAGAGCCAAGATCAATGGTCTGATCATGAGAGAAGATGGACCAACCCCATGGGCTTCCAGGACAAGCTACACCTCATGAAGTCATGATTTGTGAGCTGAGAAATTGCCATAACCTCAGCACTTACCTGCTTCCAACTGGTCTCCCATCTTCATGTCAGTGCTTTTAGCTAGTGGGAGCAAAGGGGCTATCTGGGATAAGTGAGAAGGGTCCATCCAGGGTCCACAGAGGTGAGAGGAAGGTACTTGTCCTACAGCTGACCACACAGATGAGCATCAGATGTACTGACCCTGCCTTCACCTTTGTGTACAAAGACTGATAGAGGCTGGCCCTGGGTTCACCTAGATGGTTCTGAGTGGGCCCAATGTCCTGGCCACCATCTTGGATCAGAACTTCAAGTTCTGGTGAAGATGACCCAGTCAAAGGATGGGAAATTCACTCCTGTCATTAAGTTGTCATTGAATCTTCTGAGACACAGGATACAGAAAGAGAGGGAGGGAAGGGGTGAGATGAACACTAAGCTCCCGGTCAGCTCTGGAATTCAGACATTCCTTGATTTTGAGCCCTAAGTGGAATCCCAGGAGCTCCAGATTTTCAATCTTGAAGACTGGCTGGAATGCCAGTGCTGTGTGGTCTTGTGTGAGAGCTGGGGGTCTTTGTAGGCACTCAAACAGATGTTAGACACTCAGTTAGAGAGAGGATTCCTGTGCTAGAAGAGAGGTTGGATGAGGTAGGATTTCTTCTTCTGATTCAATGCTTCTGTGATCGAATCAAAGTTTTATTAAGAATTATCTCGAGACTTCTAAGGTTTAATAAAGGCTACAGTCACAAACAAATCTGGCCTCAGACACTCACTAGCTATGTGACCTTGGGCAAGTCATGTAAACTCTGTTTGCCTCAGTCTCCTTCTCTGTAAAATTCGATATAGTCTCCCTCCTAGGGTTGTTGTGAGATAATAACCACTTAGTGCTTAGCATATTCTTGGCTATGAACTATATAAATGTTAACTATTATTACTAGTGTTGCTGTTATTCCAGTTTCCATCTATCCTCCCAGCCATCCAGGTTCTCCATCCCCTGGCCCATATAGCCCATCCATTGATATGCCTTGCAGTCTCTATCTCCTCTGCCCTCACACAGACAGCACCTCAGTTTGGACCCTCATCACTTCTCATCTAGATAATTACAATAGCCTACCTCAAGAACCTCCTCACTCCACATAGCTGCCAAGGTGATTTTTCTAAAGTCCTGGTTTGTCCATGTCACACACATCTCCACCCTCACTCTATAAACTCTAGTGCCTATTCCCTCTAGGATCAAATGTAAACCCTGCATTTTTGGAATTTACAATTCTTCACAACTTGGATCCTTCCTACCTTTTGAGAATGTCTGGTTTCCTTCAAGACTCAGTCAAATGTCACTTCTATGTAGGATGTTTTCTGGTCCTTCCAGGTGATAAAGCCTCCCCTTTTCATTTACACTTCATTAGATATCTAATTATTAGCATGTTGCCTTCTCTATTAGAATGTAAGCTCCTGAGGGCAGAGACTACTTTTCCCTTTCTTGTGCCTGCCTGACACACAGTGAACACACAATAAACACTTGTTGCTTGACCGATTAATATCACGTTTTGGACTCTGATGGAGCATGTAGTCCACTAGGATGCCCAGATTTTTTTCTAGACTTATCAAGATCTAGCCTCAACTCTTCGATTTTGTATTTATAAAATTGATTTTTTTTTAAGCAAGTGGAAGACTTGGCTTTTCTGATTCTATGTTTCTGCATTGCTCTCTATTTAATCACACCCTATAAGATTCAGCACAATGTTCTAGCCTGTCAAGATCCTTTGGATTTTGACTTTTCCTTTTGGTGTATTGGAGGTCCATGTAGCTTGGTATTATCTGCAAATCTGATGGACATTCCATATCTGCCTTCACCCCAGCCATGTACTGTGAAGCATGTTAAATGTCACAGCTTCCTGGTTCATCTCACTTAGGTTCTCTTTCCAAGAGGATATAAAGGCATTAATGGCTATTCGAGCAGTTCTGATCCCCCCTTACTGGTACTATTGTCCAGCCCATATTTCTCCAGCTTTTTCATAACAATAATGTGAGAGACTTTGTCAAATGCTTGTCTATAATCTAGGTAAATCATCTACTAGTTAAATAACATGATCACAAAAGGAAATGAGGTGAACCTACTACAACCTGTTCTTGATGAAGTCAGACTGGATGTTTATGATTTCTGCTTCCTTTTCTTGAGATTCACTAACCATCCCTTTTATAAGACATTCTAAAAGTCTTCCAGGAACTGAGCTATATTCCATTGTTGTATAGTTCTTGTCATTAGAACATTTTTTCTTACATCAAACTGAAATCTGACTTCCAGTTACTTTCATAACATATTATCAGTCAATCAATCTACATTTCTTAACTGTCTACTATGTGCCAAAGACAATTCCTGCATTTACAGAGCTTTTGGTCTGATAGAGAAGATGACATACAAACAGATATGTGCAAAGCAAGTTATATGCAAGATAAATGGGAAATAATTAACTGAGGGATGGCACTGAGATTAAGAGGGGTTAGAGAAGTCTGCCTGTCTTGGAGGTGGAATTTTAGTTGGTACTTAGAGGAAGCCAGAGAAATTAGTAGTTTGAGAGGAGGAAGGTTATTCCAGGCATGGAGGAGAGCTAGAGAAAATGCCCATAGCCAATCTAAGACATTTCAGATAATCTCCCAAGACTGGATGGCACAGATGACAGCTACCCACATCTAGGGATTCACATGGGCACAAATAGCACTTCTAGAAGGACCTTAGAGAGTAGTGACAAAAGTCACAAAGTCTTGGACATGAAAATGAAAACTACAAGGAAACAGGTGGTGTTTTAATTTCTATTGTCCATTGACGGCAAAAAGATGTAAATAAGAGAAGGTGATGGGGGTGTGTGTGTGTGTGTGTGTGTGTGTGTGTGTGTGTGTGTGTAAAAAGCTAGCTCAGAAGACAGCATCTGAGAATGACATTGGATTTCTGAACAACAGATTAAAATAAAGGAATTTTCCACCCTCCCGACCAGGGATAGAGTATTCCTAACAAAGGCTGATTAGAGTGTATTTACCCAGCGTTTTTCAAATTTGCCTATAGGGTTTTAACATGAAAAGGATGAAGATAGGACAAAATTGTGTCTGAAAATCCACTATCCCACAAAGAGCAGTAACATGAAGGAAGAGTAGTAGTTGAGACACACAGCAGTTCCCAAGTGATAAAATCCAAAAAAGACTCCAGTAGTAAAAACTGTTGCCTCAAATATGTCTTTACAGGTGCACAAAGTTTAAGAAAAAAGCTAGTTGGACTAAAGATCCTGATGCTAAGGGGCACATTTAGTCTCATAGTCTCAATGTGCTACTTGTTTAGGATGAGACTCATGGTTGGAATGTGGGTCTGGGTGAGTGTGCCTCATGTAAAAGAGTAGGGTGCACACACGGGATTTCAGGGAGCATTGCACAGTAAGAATAGGCAATGACTCCAACCTGTATCTGGAGATGGCTCTCCCAGCACTCTTCATCATGCAGTCTGCTTTCCAGCCAGAGAAGTCGATTTGTTTCCTCTGTCCAGAGGTCTGCCTGCCATCTCCACACCTTTGTTCAGGCTGTGTCCCATCTCTGGAATGCATCTCCCTGCTCACTTCTGTTGTTGAAATCCCCAGCTCCTTCCAGGCTCAAAGCACCAATTTTTAATGCTCTCATCCCAGCTGTTGCTTTGCATTTACTTGTCTTTGTTTAAGTTTTCTTCCCCTAGCAGAATATAATCTGTCTTAAGGAATGACTTGTTATCCCATTATTCTTTCATCCTCAGTGCCTAGCCCAGTGCCTGGCATATAGAAAGTCCTTAATAAGCATTTTTTCCAATCAGACTGAATTAAGAAGGTGTAAAAATCTGAGTAAATTTAGGAATGAATAGTTAGGCATGATGAAGAGCTTTTGGGTGAAGATCAACAGAGAGACAAACAGGAAATGTTGTTCTTGGAGTTTACTACTGGTCAATGGGCTGGAAGAGGAAATAAGGCATTCAGGAAACATACTGCAAGCCTGGCATGGAGATAGGATAGGAGTGGTGGGTGGACTTCATTTGCCAGAGCTTTCTGTCAAAGGCAGAACAGTTAATCATTTCTTGACTTGCCTTCGTGGTCATTTCTTCCTTCAAAATGTGGAAGAACCAACCATAAAAAGTTCTATTCAGGTTCTGAATATTCAGACTTTGCTAGATCTTATCTAGAACAAGTTCTCCAATTCTTGTTCCCCAAGGCTCTGTCCTAAGCCCTCTTCTCACTGCTCTCTAAATAACTTACTTCTTTAGGGGTTTAACTATTATGTCTCTCCTGAACTTCAATCTCATATCACCAATTGTTTGTTGGACATTTAAAATTGGATGCTCTGTAGGCATTTCAAGCTTCACCCATCTGATATAGAACTCATGACCCATTTCTCTTCCAGATTTCCATGTCTCTATTGAGGACTATCCTTCCTCCAGTCACCAAGATTTTCAACTTTGGGGTCATTCGAAAGTCATTCCTCCTACCTCACATATCTAACGAGTTACCTATGGTTTCTAACATATATGTGTGTGTGTGTGTGTGTGTATAGATATATACATATATATGTATATATGTATTGTGTGTGTGTGTGTGTGTGTGTGTGTATCCCATTCTACCCATGCATGGAGCCACCATCCTCAGTGCCTCTTGCCTAGACTATCTCAACAACATCCTCATTGGTCTTCCTGCTTCAGATGTCTCCCAGTTGCAATCTATCCTCTACACAGCTGCCAATATGATTTTCCTAAAGCAACTTTGACCATAACATTTCCCTACTCATTATATTTCAGTGACTCCCTATTAGTTCTAGGTTAAAATATAAACCAGTCTCTCTGGCATTTAAAGCCTGTATTATCTCTCCCCAAACTACCTTTCCAGGCTTGTTGTACATCATTGACCTTCATTCACTCCAGTCCAACTGAATTGGACTACTTATTCCTCTTACATCACATTCTATATTCTGTCTCCCATGCCTTTGCACTATTGTCACGACTGTACTGCATTCACTTCTTGCCTAAGCCTCTTCAAATCCCTAATTCCTCTAAGATTCACCAAAGTGCTGCTATCTACATGAAGCTTTGCCTGTTCTCTCAGTTACCAGTGCCACCCATACCCAACGACTCATGTCTATTTGTGCATAGCTTGTGTGTAACTCTGTAAGTATATGTTATCTTCCTCAACAGAAGGTAAGTTCCTAGAATGTCTTGCCTCTGTTCTTAGATCTCCAGGTGCCTAGCATATCACAAGGACTTAAAATATGTATCATGATTGATTGCCAACAAGGAAAAACTGGTTGCTGGGGTGGAAACTACAGAAACACCTAGGGAAAATGATCACTTCTCCATAGAGTCTGTAACAAAGGAGAGGAAGTCTGACATACTCTGACCTAGATTTTGGGAGACCAGATTGCAGAAGACTCAAATGAAGGTAATATTCCACAAGCTAAAATTTCACAGGGAAAATATACTAAGAAGGAAGGAGAATTCTAAAGAATGAAATCCTAAAGAAACAAAGAAGATGATTCCAATGAGTAGAAAAAATGACAGAAGAAATAAATGTAGATGCAAAAAATTGTCCAATCAATGGCATACATAGAAGGAGAGGCAGAGTGGCCCAATGGCACAGCTAACTTTGGGATCAGGGGGACCTGAATTAAAGGCCTGATTCTGTCCATATCCATATCCATGAAATCACAGGTCTTGTTGGGAAGGAAAAAAATGGACAAGAGAAGGAGGAAAGGGGACAGAGCGTGAAGATAAAAATGTAGGACTCTACACAGTAATGTCAGGATTTAGCATAAAATTGAGAATGGGCTGAGGCAGGGGAGGACAACAAAAGGCATTAAAAAAAAACTACATTAATGGCAAAGAAGAAGATCAATAAAGAATCAAGATCATATCTTGGTATAGATGGAATGATGACTGACAAGACAGAAGGTTGAGTTGCTGCTCAATTAATATTTTATTTCTGTTTTCTTCCCCCAATATATTTTATTTCATTAAATGCTTCCCAACTACATGTAAAATTTTAATATTAATTTTTAAATTTTTTTGAGTTGCAAATTTTCTTCTTCTCTCCCATTTTGTTCCCCCTCCTTAAGAGGGTGAGCGATTTAATATCTATTATATATGTCAAGTCATGAAAATCATATTTCCATATTAATCATGTTGCAAAAGAAAAGACATACAAAAAAGTGAAGAAAATAAAATAATGCTTCAATCTGAGTTCAGAGTTCACCAGTTCCATCTGGAGGTAGATAGCATTCTTCATGATGAATCCTTCGGAATTATCTTGCATTGTTGATGAGAGTTGTTAAGTCTTGCACAGATGATACATTATTGCTGTTACTATGTACAATGTTCTCCTGGTTCTGCTCACTTCATTCTACATAAATTCATATAAATCTTCCCAGCGTTTTCCAAAACCATCCTGCTTATTATTTCTTATAGCATATAGTATTCCATCACAACCATATACCACAATTTGTTAAGTCATTCTCCAATTGATGGACATCCCTACAATTTCCAGTTCTTTGTCACCACAAAAAGAGATGCCATAAATACTTTTTATACACATTTTCTCATTCCTTTGATCTCTTTGGGATACTGACCTAGTAATAGTATTGCTGGTAATCTACAGTTTTATAGCTCTTCGATCATAGTTCCAAATAGTTCTCTGGAATGGTTGGACAATCACAACTGGTAGAGTTGGAGAACAGTGCATTAGTGTCCCTATTTTTTTATATCCCTTCCAGTATTTCTTATTTTCCTTTTCTGTCATGTTAGCCAGTCTGATGGTTATGAGGTGATTCCTCAAGGTTGTTTTAATTTACATTTCCTTAACCAGGAGTGATTTAGAACAGTTTTTTAAATTGACTATTGATAGCTTTGATTTCTTCTTCTGAAAATGACCTGTTTATCTTTTTTAAGCACTTGCCAATTGGAGAATAGCTCTTATTTTTATAAATTTGGTTCAGTTCCCCATATATCTGAAAAACAAGGCCTTTACCAGAGAAATTTGCTCTAAAATCTGCCTCCTTCATTTATTATTTTTCTTTTAATTTTGGTTGCATTTGTTTTGTTTGTGCAAAAATTTTAAAAATTTTATGTAATGAAAATCATCCAATGTACTCCCCATAATCCTCTTTTTCTCTTGTTTGCTTATAAACTCTTTTCCTATCCATAGATCTGACATGTAAATTTTACTAACTTGATTATGATATCATCCTTTATGTCTAAACCATGTAGCCATTTTGAGCTTATCTTTATATATGGTATGAGAAGTTGGTCTATACCTAATTTCTGCCAGGTCATTTTCTAGTATTCCCAGTAGTTTTTGTGAAATACTGAATCTTCACCCCCAAAACTTTGATCTTTGCCTCTATCAAACATTGGGTTTCCACTACTGTATTACATAGCCAGCATCAGATTGTTTTGATGATTGCTATTTTGTAATATAGTTTGAAATCTGCTACTGCTAAGATGCCTACATTCACACCTTTTTTTTCATTGATTCCCTTGATATTCTTGACTTTTTGTTCTTCCAAATGAATTTTGTTTCTACATCCATAAAATAATTTTTGGTACTTTTATTAGTATGGCATTTCTGTTTTTAATGTAAAGGTGGATGACCTTAGGAGCAAAAAGGCCAGAACCTAAATCCATGAGAAAAACTACAATATGTCCCAATATAAATAAGGACACAACAAGAGAACACTTAGTGTTATGCCCTTGGTGGTTTTACATCCCCTCCCCAGGCCTACATGAATTGCATGTTTGCAGCTGAAAGGAATGGCATATGGGATTGATGGCCGACTGGCAGGGATGTCAGATATCATGGTAAATGGGAGAGCTGCACCAAGATTTGACAAGGTGAATGTGATCCTGATCTAAAAAAGGGAAAGGGACATGTGTCTGTCTGCAAGCTGAAGGCCAATAAGCTTAACTTTGATTCCTGGGAACACTTGAGACTGGATCATGAAACAGATGGTTGTCAGACATTTAGAAAGGGAAGCAGTGATTGCCAAGTGCTGACCAGGCTTCATTAGGAACAAGTCAAGTTGGGCTTACCTCATTTCCCTCCGGGCCAATTTTACCACAGTGGCAGATGAAGCCAGAAACTATGGACATAGCTTGTTTAGATTTTAGTAAAGCGTTTGATCGAGTCTCTTGAGGTTTTGGAAAAGCTGGAGGGATGTGGGCTAGACAAGACAGCAATGAGATAAATTCAGAAAAATCTGAACGAACTCAAACTTGAATTCAATTTGGCAGGTCTGCAGTGGGGTACAGCAAGGATCTGCCCTTGACCCTAGGATGCTCTCCACGTTTATCACCGACTCAGATAAAGATGTCATTGGCAGGTTTATCCAACAGGCAGACAACACAAAGCTGTGAGATGTAGGCAGAGTGAGTGACAAAATAAAGAATCAGAATATCTCCAGAGCATCGGGTTGAATCTAAAAAGATATAATTCAGTGGGGATAAATTCATAATCTTACAGTTGGGTTCAAGAAATCGACCTCATTCAGGAAGCAACAAGGTGTGGAATGGAGATTTTGTGAAGAAGAGGAGTAGGAGAGAAAGCTGGGAAGGGAGGTGGGAGCCAGGATGTGGGTGGCCTCACAGGGCAGTTCTCTTTCCTTTAAACTTGGCCCCGGGTGAAGTTGGGAACCTGGTTATCAGC